>OX578150.1:95804826-95847326 GCA_951213105.1 Amaurobius ferox | reverse complement strand
TTCCGATAAAACTTTATTTCTTCTTTTCCTGGGAGGAATATGAAAATATGTCTCCAATGGCTTTATCCAGCGGTCTGTAATATAAGTATACACATATTTAACTTACTAGGCCATCTGAGGGTGGGGGTGGGGTGGGGGGTTCTGGGAATACAAAAACGCATTAAGTAATTATATAGGTTCTTCTAAGAAATCAAATCATTCTGTACTTTGATAATGGTAAGTCTAGAAGGGAGAATTGCTCAAAGCAGATAATGAGATAACCAGCGAACATTAACCAAGTCGCTTCCTTTCGGAGTTCTTGGGTCCAAGGACCTACAGATTAGTATTTGCAAGGACCCTTACCGCTAACTTAGAAAATATGAATTGTTCAAATGTAATATTGTTTTCTGATTTCTAAATTTCGTAGCTCCGCGACTCGCTGTCGCCGAGCCTATAGTGTATAAGGCATACACACAGACAAACAGACATTGCCCTTTTATTATATAGACTAGCAGCATACCCGTTCTTCGTACGGAGTATGTAATATAAAGAAATTTATAATTCGCAATCATGTGCAAATTCTGTTAAAATATTAAATTTATTGCTCATAAAGAGAAGTTTAAGAATATCTGTTCTCACTATGCAAAATTATATTCACGGGCAGATCTGAAGAATAAAACATCCTGGCCCCTTTTGTAAGTAAATTTACAAAAAAAAAAGAAATTGAATCAATATATGCAACCTCGTACTACTTATATTGTCGCAGATTAGAAAATATGCCAGTGTGTTAGTAGAAGCTTACCCGTATTGCAATATGAGTCTCAAAAATATTTGCCAAAATAAAAAAGATGACGTAATAAATTGAAAGTATCAAAAATCCCCGCAATCTTAATACCAGAAGGTCGTAATTGATTCCAATATATGCCAATATATATAAAAATATATGCCAATATACCTGTACTACTTATATTCTCGTAGATTAGAAGATATATCCATGCATTTGTAGAAGATTACTCGTACAACGTACTATATATGAGTTTCAACAATTTTCGTCATAATAAAACAATTCCATAATAATTTGAAAATATCAATAATCCCTGAATCAACAGTCCCCGAAAATACCAATAATAATGATGTTTAAATCTGAAGACCGTAATTGATCCAGTCAAAACTGCAATGTCAATGAAATTTATTTTATATACATATTTTTATTATTGAAATCGGAAAAGATTTAATAAAAATCGTATGCCGCATAACATATTGAATCCGTTGCTAAGCGACATGATATCATTTGCTTCAAATAAATTGATAGAAATCATATCATCTGAATAATGCAATCTCCATGGACGGTTTGGCGACATTTTCGTCAATTTAGCGATAACTTAAAAAATCGCCAAATTTATCGCCAAGTGGGACTGTAGAACTGATAGTCCCATTTTGCGACAAATTGACGAAACATCATCACAATACTATCCCCTAACAAAACACAATTAATTTCATTTAGTAAGCGCGATTTTATCAAGTTCATGATATTTTTATGGATTTAAAAATATTTTTACCAATTTGGTGATATTAAAAAAATTCCTTAAATGTGTTACTAAGTAGGATGGATGAACTGACCGACAAATGCTACAGAAACATCATTTCAGTACTGTATTCTAAAAAAACAAATTTAATTTCATTGATTGATTTGGGCCAATTTTATCAATTTGGAGACATTTCCACTAATTTGATAAAGTTTAAGAAAAGTTACCAAGTTATTTAGAGATATTCCGCTAAATTCGTAGCTCTGAATTTGCAGATCTGAAGAATAAAATATCCTGATCCCTTTTGTATATACAAAATGAAAACACTAAAATTGTATTAGAAGATACATACACCCGTTCTACTCTTTTTCTGCTTCAACAATCGGCTAAATGAATTTATTGGGTAAACACAATATATGAGTTTATTAGCTAAACACAATATATGAGCTTGAAACCTCTTTGCTTAAATAAATGAAAGTGATGTACGCAGTCCGCAATATATATATAATTAAAATAATAATCAAACCGTTCATTATAAAATATATTTTTACATCCATTTATTTATTATACAAATAGAAAAAATAATAATAAATATTACCAACACATTTAATTTCATTCCATTGCCGAACAACATGATATAAGATAGAATCTTCCTCGTAAAATGCGAAATTAAATAGCCATTTTGATTTCTTTATACTCTTCATCGTTGAGTAAAAATTTGTGAAAGATGAACCATGGAGGTAGATTTTTCCATTTAAATTCATGTTTCAAACAATTCATGCTTTCCTATAGTGACTAATTAATGCAAAAATCCTGTACTAAACTGGGAAATAAAGTTTTATTTCATTTTGGCGTTTTAAACAAACGATTTTCATCCTTTCCGTTTGGATAAACCACGGAGTTGGAGAGTAGATCTCCTAAGAAAAAGTTCCGTTTTTCTTTAATATCTCGACAACCCCTGGTATTAGAAACTCGAAACTTGGACAAAATGTATGGGGGGCTATTTCAAGGCTATCCACAAAATTTCATTAAATTCGGTTTAGCCGTTTTACCGTGATGATGAGACAAACGAAAATTTCGTTTTTTACTAATATCTCGAGAACCACTGGTCGTAAAAACTCAAAACACGGACTAAATTTTAAATGGGTCTATTTCTAGGTTACCCACAAAATTTCATCAAATTCGGTTCAGCCGTTCTATGTGATGATGGGACAAACAGACAGACAGACAGACAGACAGATTTTCATTTTTATTTATATAGATTATAGGGAAAGTAAGAAAAATCTGAAAATCTGTGTTTCTTTTGGGATCCCAGAATCCAATAAATTTGATACTGTACAGTGAAAGTTATACTATCGCTACCTACATTACGCAAACGATTAATCTACGCACAACAGATCATGAAACTGGTCAATTAAAATCGCGAACTGTTAAATGGACCAGAATCAAGAAGAGAGAGGAAGAAATGCTGTCCCCATCCAAAAGCCACCTGTGATCTTGTAGGTCAGTGGATTAATAGCTGATGTGAAAATGATGCTGATCATGTGACTGTCTGCTGTGGCTCAATTAATCAATTTGAGGAAATTTACATTTGTCAGACTGGTCTTCACTTATTTTGTTTCAGATGGAGTGTCTAGGTATGGAACTGCAGCCGATAGAGACCCAGAGGGTAGAGGTCTGCACGGGCTGAAATTTCAGATTTTTACTCGACCCGGTTAATAGTACCATTGCTGAACACGACGAAAATTTCAAAGGTAGAAACAGAGCTGGACGCAGTCCGAATGTCTTAAAATTCAAAACATTCTGGATAGGGATGGTACAGCCCAGTGGTTAGCGCGCGGGTATTGCACTCGGACGGCATAGCAATCTAAGCTTATACAGGATGTCAAGGAAAGTCCGTATCAGGGGAAATTTTTCGAGAAGGAAGAAAGTTATCCTTATTACTTTCCTTATATACATAATGTATAAGGAAAGTATTGTGACAGGGTCGAAAATTCGAATTCGAGTTTTCGACGGGAGCGCACGTTTCAAGCATCCCTGATCACGAATCAAACATTTTTGAAGCGATGACTGTGTGTGTGTGTGTGTCAGTGAGTCTGTGGAGACGATAACTGACGAACGAATGGACCGATTCGAACAAAATTTGGTACAAAAATCACAATCCGTAAACACTGGAAGCCTATTGTTTTTATACGCAATCGAATGTTCAGAACCCCCCCTAAATTTTCGAATGAAATTTTGAAAAAAATCGTCAAAAAATTAAAACCGCTAATAAAGTTACGCAAATAGACATTTCTTATGTAATTTTTCATTAGGAAACGATTGACATAAATGTTAGAACGCTAACATGAACCGTTCTCGAGATATTGTACATTTAAAAAAAAAAATTATCAAAAAGTCATATAAAAAAAATATTTCTTATTGAGAAACATGTTCACTTTTCATATGTAATACCATGCGATAAACTGGGTGACATCATTCTTGTGGATTTAACTCTTTCTACTCATGAAAAAATATACTTTAAGTAATACTTTTGTATTTGAACGCCAATAGTCATTTATCTGCTGTAATAACTTATTTCTTCGTCCATAAAGCTTAACGAGATTTTGGCGACGAATTTGGCGGAATGCCGCCAACTTGGCGACTTTTTGAAATGTTGCCAAATTAACGAAAATCTCGCCAAATGGATAAAAATGACTCTAAATCAATGAAAATAACGACTAATTGTTGAAAATTCAATATCTTGGAAAGAATATTAGTATCTACTATAAGAAAAACCTATCCTTTTTACTGTAAAAGTAGTAAATTCATTACATTATATAAGGAAAGCCATGTGTTGCCCACATCAGATTTTTGTTTTAATGCAGTTGCATAGGAAACAACTGTAGCGCTACACTACAAGACAACTTTATACGGTGTCCTTTTGATAGACCTCCCCACCCCCCTTCTTATAGGGGGTGAAGTCTATCTCGCTCTGTTTTAGAGATAGAGATAAAGTTACAAAGTTGTAGAACGATGCCAAATTAGTATAGAAAATGTGTTTCTCTGACAGAGAAAACTGAAAAGAACTCAGAAAACTAGGAAATAGACTCTAAATAAATCATCCCCCATATAAAACAACATTAACGTATTGGATGCCTTGCATCGGGTAAAGCTATGCGTATAATCGTTCGGCTACACTGTCATTCTGGTTACATTTTCCATAAACAAGGATCATTTCGAAATATTTTTTATTAGTAAACATAGTAAACATGCCTCATGAAATCGAAATTAAAAATATGACGAAGCGATAAATACATAGCATGAGGATACAATACTGCAGATGGAATGTTGTTTTTCCAACCTTAGATTAGCCTACATATTTTTCAGTAGGTCACGTGATCTTTTCATATAATGGTCACGTGATCTCTTCATATGAAAGGTTTAATTATTATTTTAATTGTTATTTAAAATACTACTGTATTTTTTTTTGCTGAACATTTTTTTATATATTTTATGGAATAATTTGAATATTTCCTAAAACTTTCGAAACAATTTGCGAATTTTAAATTCGCTTAAAAATGTGCGAAAAATTAGGTCTCATAGGGTTCAATGTATTTCATTTTTTCAACCCGTGTTCAATCCAAAACTAATTGGGTGATATCATTCATTTATATTCCCATAGCTCCCACAGACCGTCTGCCACAACATACTAAAATTTTATTTTGAAGTCATTTTTACGGCAGTTATCGTGCGAACGGACAGACAGACAGACAGAATGGCTAAAGTGATAAACACTTTTCAACCATGTTGGAAAGTGTTAAAAATGTAATAATATTTTAATAAACAAAATTTTGATTTAATTAAAATAATTGAAATTGGAATGTCAAATTATAGAGAAAAAAAGTTTGTCTAGAGAAAATGTTTCAATTAAGAATACTGATATAAAGAAAATTGAATGTTTATATATCAGTGTATAAATCTATATGTATTTTTTATAACACCACATTCCATTGATTTATAAGTGCTTCATCATTTAAATAACATGATAACTGAAACAGATGAGCACAATGTGTTCAGTTCTCATAAATTTAAAATATTTGGATAAATTCAAATCTGGTGGTGGATAAACTCAAATTTGATGAAATATCGTATTGTCATCGCAAATACGCATGTGCGTAAAAATTCAAGAAAATATGCTCAGTAGAAGTGGGTCAAAAATTGATTCCAAGATTTTACCCAAACAAATAAACAAACTAACAGAGAAACTACCCTAAATAAAACCATCTAAAACAGATGACTGCTGGAATAATGTTGGCAGTTACAGTCAGTGCTGGAAATCGATAATTTGAATTGTGCTATGGATGTAGAGGGTAATGAAATAGTTTACAGGGTTCCTAAGAAAGTCCTTAAGTACTCCCAATAACTTTGTAAGGGAAGGCGAATGAGAGTAAGAGGTACTGCAGCATCTCTAGCCTGGAACTTAAACATTAGAATAACGAACTCGGCATAAAAGCGAGATATACAAAAAGAAACCAATTAGAAAGTTGTCGAGCATTGTTTAATGAGTAGATATCGACAACAGGAACGTACGAAAGGCATATACGGAAGGCAATAAATGCCTGCCATACATCATATATTTCCTGTCCTGTAACACGGTGACACCCGCAATGTATGTTAAATTACGCGGCTATATTTTTTCTTGAATTCAGATGCACATTGCTGTTGCCGGAGGGCATTTTAAATAAGCTGTATATTTTATTTGTATTTTATTTGTATTTAAGTGCTGCTTCATGTATCATTCCTGAATAGCCAAGAACAGTATTGTGTCATATAAATGCCTTCTGTAGCAGTTTTAACTTCGATTCGGACTTGTTGGACAACGCTCTACAACTTTATAATTGGCTTTATTCGTCTATTTCGCTTTGTTGCCGAGTTCATAATCCTAATTTTTAAATTCTCCGCTAAGGCTACTTCAATGACTTTTATTCGCACAAGACAGAGAGAGAGAGGCCACTTTACTCAAGACAGACCCAACGTGTGCACCCGTATGGACTTTACCTGTTGCCAACTTAAATTAATTGGAGTGTAAGTGTGGCTCAACTCGACTTTTTCATACCAAAAAGCATTTTTAAGTAACTTGTGGGTTTTTTTTCTATTTCCCAAATTTTACAAGTAAAATTTTAAAAAATCTGTATCGTTGGTCTAAATAATTACAGTAATAGCGTATTATCCTTCACTTTAAAGGGCTTGAAAAATCTTTCGATTGAAACCATACTTGACAATGTACGCCCGAAGGTGTAACTTCTCCCCCCCCCCTCCCCCCCCAGAGGGGACTAATGAAGTCATGAACACAAAAATGTATCACGACCATTTTCTGCATCAATAATTGAAACTGATAGGTCTCGTGATCAAAGAGCCATAATAACCTATTTTACGTATGATTATGTCAAATTTTGTCCTATGCTGCCATGTTAAATATAAATATTTTTTCGCTCGAATTTAAAGAAATTATATCTAGTTCTAAATTTTTTTTATAGTAAAGCCGTATATGAAGTTTCGTGAAAAGCCATTAATATTTGTGACAGGCGGACATTTATACAGACAGACGGATATCACTCCAAAAATAGCCAAAACGTGTTCAAGAGCTCCTAAAATAAAATATGTATTGGCATCAAAATCTCGAATTCGAAAATATTCGTGAAAACAATACTTTATATATATCTATATTACGTAGTAATTACGTAGTAATATTACGTCTATATTATATTTCATAGTATGAGAAAGTACATATTCGGAAGAATTTTTACAACTTGTTTTAAAAAATAAATTGAAAAAGAAATATTTTATTTTTGTATGATAATTATGATAGAATTAAACAATTTGGAATATGGGTGTATCAGCAAGTAAAGTTGAGTCTCCGGTATTTTAATATTATTTATATATTCAGATTTCGCTTTAAAACCGTGTTTTCTTCCTATGTAACACAGTTTTCAAAACGCTGTAAAATTTAATTAAATGCAAAATATAAATTAAACAAGAGAGATTAATTAAGCATAAAGCATTGATTATGAAACATTTTCTAACTGAAATGCAATTTCATTTAAACATCTCCAAAATGCGATACATTTAGCGGTAATGTTTTTCTAAATTACCTGAGTACTACAATAATGAATTTTACTTGGAAACTTCATCAAAAAATGCAATGCTATAAAATCGGTTGCTTCTCTATGTAAAATCAATGAATATTTCATTCATATCACTTATATTCCAGACTCTAGAGCTAAATTTTGCGTTGAAAAAAAAATTCAGCAATTCTTATCATCTTACAATAGCTTGATATTTTTGCTTTGAAATTTTTTTTAGCAATTCTTATCATCTTATCATCTTATCATCAATAGCTTGATTTGTTTACATTCTGCATACTATAGAAGTTTGGCTTCGTTGTAGGAATAATCAAAGTTTAGTGACCATTTAAAATAAAAATATTGTAATTGCATAGGCACAGAATTCATATACACAGATAATATGCAAAAAGTAAAGCGGTTTTAGCGATGCAACACCAAATATAAATACAAGCATTTCTTAAAAATTATGATTTTCATTAAGCGAAAAAAAAAAGGGATGCCATATTTTATTTTACAATGAGTCACGTGATCTCTTCATATAATATGGGTGTAGAAGACCCAGACCGTCCGACTCGTCCAGGGAACTAAGAGCACCTATTTGGACGGCCGGGAATATAATATGGGTGTAATTATTATTTCAATTTTTATCTAAAAAACTACTTAACATGTTTTGATGAAATGTTATGCACATTTTATGTGATAATTTGAATATTTCTTAAAATTTTCGAAGCAATTTGGGAATTTTAAATCTGTTTAAAAAATGTTTGAAAAATTAGGTCCCATAGTATTCAAGGTATTTCATTTTTTCAACCCGGGTTAAAAGCAAAACTAATTGAGTTATATTATTTTTTTACATTCCCATATGTCCCACAGACCGTCTCAACAGCATACTAAAATGTCATTTTGATAAAGTCATTTTTACGGCTGTTATCGTGCGAACGGACAGACAGACAGACAGATAGAATGAACAAAGTCATAAACACTTTACAACTATGTTGGAGAATGTTAAAAATGTAAAATATAAATAAAAACATTTTTACCCCTTCCTCTCATTTAGCATAAAATGTTTTTTTAGAAATGAGTTTTTTCAACTAACTATCAGCCATCAATTACAATGACCAACATAAAAGCGATCCCTCCCAAGGTTACTTTATGAATTAATAGATCCGCAGAAAAGGAAAAATCATCCCTCATCAGACGCAGATGATGGCAACAGCAGACGAAAAAATCGAGACTATACAGGAAGAAGAGAAAGAAGGCCTTGGGATATGGGATGTGTCTGTCTGGTTTCTACGGTACCAACTCCCTCAACACACCACCGATCGTCTGCGCCCGTGTTGTTACTCGAGATCAGACTTCTAATATAGTATGTTATGTATGTACGTATTATACGAGGTGGGGCGACCCTGCACGATTTCGAACGTGCACAGTCCAGTTTTCTTGATAGGAAGAAAACTGATGAGAAGGGGGTGAAAGTTTGGGGTTACGGAGTTAGTTTCGAGTTATTGAACTCAAGGCATATTAAATTGCTTTCTCTGTATTCATAATATTGTACGGTTCGGTCATAACGAATAATTCCGGTCATTGAATTATAAATCTGATGTGGGCAACACATGACTTTCCTTATATAATGCAATGAATTTACTATTTTTACAATAAAAAAATAGGTTTTTCTTATAGTAGCTATTTATATTCTTTCCAAGAAATTGAATTTTCGTCAATTAGTCGTCATTTTCATTGATTTAGCGTCATTTTTATCCATTTGGCAAGATTTTCGTTAATTTGGCAACATTTCAAAAAGTCGCCAAGTTGGCGACATTCCGCCAATTTCGTCGCCAAAATCTCGCCAAGCGTTATGGACGAAGAAATAAGTTATTCTTACAGCAGATAAATAATTATTGACGTTCAAATACAAAAGTATTACTCAAAGTATCTTTTTTCATGAATGGAACGAGCTAGATCCACGAGAATGATGTCACCCAATTTATCGCATGGTATTACATATGAAAAGTGAACATGTTTTTCAATAGGAAACATTTTTTATTTTTATTTTATATGACTTTTTGATAATTTTATTGAAAAATCTGCAATATCTGGAGAACGGTTCTTGTTAACGTTCTATAATTTATGTCAATCGTTTTCTAATGAAAAATTACATAAGAAATGTCTATTTGCGTAACTTTATTAGCGGTTTTGATTTTTTGACGATTTTTTCAAAATTTCACTCGAAAATTTAGGGGGTTCTGAACATTCGATTGCGTATAAAACAATAGGTTTCCAGTGTTTACGGATTGTAATTTTTGTACCACATTTCGTTCGAATCGGTCCATTCGTTCGTCAGTTATCGTCTCCACAGACTCACTAACACACACACACACACATACTTTCACACACACACACACACATACTTTCACACACACATCACTTCAAAAATGTTCGATTCGTGATCAGGGATGCTTGAAACGTGTTCTCCCTTCGAAAACTCGAATTCGAATTTTCGACCCCGTCACAATACTTACATTACTTAAACATTAATCTATATAAGGAAAGTAAAAATGCCAGGTCATTGAATTAAAAGTGCCAGGTCATTGAATTAAAAATGTCCGGTCTTTGAATTAAAAGAGTCAGGACACCGAATTAAAAGTGTCCTGTTATTGAATTTAAAGTGCAAATCTAGTTTGGTACACTCTAACTCGCAGCATAGACGGAACGCCCATTAAATTCAATATGCTTAAATCTTCTTCTTACATAATTAAAGAAGATACCAAGTTTTATGTGTGTCTGCGCGGCCTGTAGCGGGAAATCTAAGCGTCTTACGACCATGAAATTTGGTACACGGGTGTTTCAGGATCCGGAAAGGTGATGATTTTTTTAAAATTCGAATTAGTTTTTTATTTATTTCATGTTTCAGCACGATTTTGAGCGATATACACGCGAATTGGTCCCTTAGCGACCGAAAATATTATCACAGAGTCTCCATCTTGGAGCGGAGAATGATGTTTCCACTGATGTTTGAACCGCATCCGTAGGACAACTTCATATTTATTACTTTCTTTATATACATAATGTATACGGAAAGTATTGTGACGGGGTCGAAAATTCGAATTCGAGTTTTCGACGGGAGAGCACGTTTCAAGCATCCCTGAACACGAATCAAACACTTTTGAAGTGATCTCTGTGTGTGTGTGTGTGTGTGAAAGTATGTGTGTGTGTGTGAAAGTGTGTGTGTGTGTGTGTGTGTGCGTGTGTGTGTCAGTGAGTCTGTGGAGACGATAACTGACAAACGAATGGACCGATTCGAACGAAATTTAGTACAAAAATCACAATCCGTAAACACTGGAAGCCTATTGTTTTTATACGCAATCGAATGTTCAGAACCCCCCTAAATTTTCGATTGAAATTTTGAAAAAATCGTCAAAAAATCAAAACCGCTAATAAAGTTACGTAAATAGACATGTCTTATGTAATTTTTCATTAGAAAACGATTGACATAAATTTTAGAACGCTAACATGAACCGTTCTTGAGATATTGCACATTTTTCAAAAAAATTATCAAAAAGTTATATAAAATAAAAAAAAAATATTTCCTATTGAGAAACATGTTCACTTTTCATATGTAATACCGTGCGATAAATTTGGTGACATCATTCTCGTGGATCTAGCTCGTTCCATTCATGAAAAAAGATACTTTGAGTAATACTTTTGTATTTGAACGCCAATACTCATTTATCTGCTGTAAGGATAACTTATTTCTCCATCCATAACGCTTGGCGAGATTTTGGCGACGAATTTGGCGGAATATCGCCAACTTGGCGACATTTTTAATTGTTGCCAAATTAATAAAAATCTCGCCAAATGTATAAAAATGACTCTAAATCAATGAAAATGACGACTAATTGAAGAAAATTCAATATCGTGGAAAGAATATAAGTATCTACTATAAGAATAGCATTTTTTTAACTGTAAAAGTAGTAAATTCATTGCATTATATAAGGAAAGTCATGTGTTGCCCACATCAGATGTTTTTTTAATGCATCGAAATTTGCATTTTTTAGGTCCGAAAAAATTAAATTTGCACTGGGCGAAAAGTTGGGTGTATATCAACAAAAGAAATGTTTATTTTATTAGTACTTTATTTTTTAATTATTTTTTGACTTCTTTATTTTTTAATAATAATTTTCAAGTATGGTTGCAGCTTAACTAATTGATCTCGTATTAATTTGAAAGAATTTTCAATATCGTTTAATTAATGAGAAAACAAGATTTAACAAAAATTCATTAGTTACAACATGTACTTTTTGTGTTATTCACGAAAGTAGTTATAAAAGGGGCGTACCAGTCCAAAGAGGGGAGGCGGCACAGGAGGAGAGGCCCTCTTTGGGAGGAGGGTCCCTCTTTGAGAGGATCCTCTTTGGGAGGATGCCTCTTTGGAGTGGACCCTCCTTGGAGGGTCTTGAGACCCCCAGGAGGGAGGATGCCTCTCTTGAGAGGATCCTCTTAATGCCCCCCTCCCCTCTTTTGGAAGTTTGGTGAGGCGGCACAACACCGGATGCCTCTTTCCTAGTATTGCGAAAGAGGGCAATTGCGAAAGTCTTTCACAGAGGCCTGATGACTCATACGGAGTGAGTTTCACTCTTGAGAGGGAATGTCACAATCGCTGACCTGAGGAAGTGGTTTCAAGGGATGTCGCAATCGATGACTGAGCATCACACAATCTGGAAATGACGTGTCGCGATTGATAACCTTAGAAGTGACCTTTGACAAGAGCTCCTTAGCACACGTCCTCCCTCTCTGCTGGTCAGCGACAGAGTGAAAGATCTTATCAGCAGGATGTAGTTAAAGCGCCCTCTGGCGAATTTTGATGAAGTGCTGCCATCTATCGGCATTTTTTTTTTTTTTTTTCCAAAAGAAATTAATGTTTCACTTGTCAGGAGCTGGATTCGATCTTGGGTCCAACTGATTAGAAGTCGCGCGTCTTACCATCGTGCCAAAGCACCCGTGCTTTATAGGCAGTTAACTTCGAAGTGTACCTTATCAGTGGAAGTTAGATTATTTTTCAAAGTTCATTCGAATAGCGATGCAAGGGTGCGTTTTAAAACAGAATGCTACGGACTGAATATAAAATTGCGTATTATAACATTATGATTTTTTAAAACAAATGTATACACAAACTTTAAAAACACGAATGTAATAATTAGCTAAAATTGTATTCAGTGGATTTTTTTTTTAAAAAATAAATCAATACGATTTTTATAATAATAACGAAATGATTTCAAATGTTTAAAAACAAATTGATTACGGATGACACACAAATTGTGTTCAGCGAACACAAAAATGGTGTTACATGAATACGATTCGACCATTTTAAGTGTCGTGTATCTAAAAACAAATGTATACACAAACTTTAAAAACACGAATGTAATAATTAGCTAAAATTGTATTCAGTGGATTTTTTTTTTTTTTTTTTTTTTTTTTTTTTAAATAAATCTAACTATCAATATAATTTTTTTTTAAAATGATTTGAATACACCCAAGTATAGTTACGCATTTTCAAAATGGTGTTAAGTGAATAGCATTCGACCATTCTGAGTGTTATGTATCTAAAAACAAATGTATACACAAACTTTAAAAACATGAATGTAATACATAGCTGAAATTATGTTTTGTGAACAGGATTCGACCATTCTAAGTGTGTGTGTGTGATTTTTTAAAAATAAATCTAACTATCAATACGATTTTTATAATAATAACGAAATGATTTCGAATGTTTAAAAACAAATTGATTACGGATTTTCAAAGAACACACAAATTGTGTTCAGTGAATAGGATTCGACCATTCTGAGTGTTGTGTATCTAAAAACAAATGTATACACAAACTTTAAAAACACGAATGTAATAATTAGCTAAAATTGTGTTCATTGGACACGAAACTTGTATTCAGTGAATAGGATTCAACCATTCTAAGTGTGTGTGTGTGTGTGATTTTTGAAAAATAAATCTAAAAGTATATAAAATAATAATGAAAATTAGAACTCACAGAACGACGTCTTCACTACCCGCTGGTCAAACTTCAAATGAGTGAGACACTCTCATTACGTTATTAAAAATTAGATCTTATCTATAATGACGTCACCAGTATGAGGTGTTGCCACCTATTTTTTCTAATAATATATTTTAATAGTTGGATACTTCAAGGGTCTGATTTGGTGCACGTAATCTGAAATACATCGTTTTAATGATATTACGCATTGAATATGATTCGGCCATTTTTAAAATGGTGGATGTAATTGAAATATCGAAGTTTAGAATTTAACAAACTAACGAATTTTCACCCCCAAAAATTTTAGCATTCAGTTTAAATACATTCAGTTTAAATCACATTTTTATGAAAAAAATATCTGTTTCGACAGCTTTTAAAAATAGATTTCTACAGTTGTACACTACGGTTCTAGAATTTTCTAAATACGAATCGACTGTTTGAACTACCAATGGTGGTTTTACCGATGCAAATATTTACAGGACAAATATTTCAATGAAACCGAACTTAGTTGAAGCTTCTAAGTTTGAATATTTAGAATCATTTCATATAATTTTTATATTCACATTGAAAATAGTTAACAAAATTGGAACTCACGGAGCGACAACTTACTGTCCACACTCCAAATGAGTGATACACTCTTATTACATTATTAAAAATTAGATCTTATCTATAATGATGTCATTATGTTGCCATATTGCCACCACACAATTATTCTTTCCAAATTATGCATTTTTTCTTTTTTCTTTTTAATAACTTGCTACTGTCTTATGCTATCCATTTTTTTTTTTTTTCATATAAGCAGATATTCCATATACCTTCTAAATGTTAAGTTATAATTTAAAAAAAAAAAAAAAACAAAAAAAAAAAAAACATTAGAGGTGTATTTTACGTCTGATTTCATCCAAGTGGAAATCCGACAATTGCAAATGCATGATTGCATCCTCACATTTCAATAGACACCACTAAAATGTGTGGATCTTATTTTGAAAAAGCTGCTCTCAGAAAGAATATGTATATGAATACATATTTTCCATAAATATACCCCCTCCCCCCCACAATACACACAACATGCAGGCCAAAGACTCACCCAAACTACATTCCAAATCGGCTCTATAGCTTATCGCGCTTATCAGTGTAACAGATAGTGACCCAATGTTCATGTTCGCAAAGCGAGTTAATTGCAATGTTATTGTTTTAAGCAGTTCCCATATTTAAATGAAAAATTTATCAAATTATACAATACATACAAGAGCTGGAATATGATTCGACCATATTAAGTATTGTAAATTTCCACATCCACAGAATATGTTTTATCAGTTTCTAAAATAAATTTCATGATTACACACGACACCAAATGGGATTGTATAATCCTCGTCACATGTTTTATCCATACATAGTTAAATCTACTAATTTCTAATAATCAAATCACTTTTTTTTTTTTTTTTTTTTTTTTATGTACGTCTATGTGTGCATATACATGCATATGTGTATGTATGTGTATATGTGTGTATATGTTTAAAATGAAACCAATAGCAAATTTTACTTAATTATTTTCAAAATTGTGTTAAATGGATTCTATTATAAGAATCCAATTCATTCATTTTAAGAGTCACGAGTTTTAAAAATATCCGACATACTTTTGAAACAAATTTTCTGACTGCATACTATGATTCTAAAATTTTATAAATAATATTCAAATATTTTTTAAATGACAAGGGTGTTTTCACAGGTTGCAAATATTTACACGGTAAAATATTTTAATGAAACCGAACTTAGCTAATGTTTTCAAGTTTGAACGGGTTAGAAACATTTTGTAAATTAGGAGATATGTCTTACTTATTTTTAATTAATTACTTACTAATGTTATAAAGCTCTCTGAACTAACAACCACCTAATCCTACATAATATACTCATGCCAGAGAATGCAACACGGAGATAATATTTTAAAAAAATACAAAATTCTTAAACCCCATTCGCATAACCAGTGCTTTCTTCTTCCTAATCTGTTCTCAGCAAAGTACTTGGTATTTACTACATATTTTAAACAATCATATGCTAGAAAAGTTTCCATCTGAAATAGTAAGCGCATATTATATATATTAAATTTATATGGTACACATTAGAAAAGAAGAGTTAGAAAAATAAGGAAAGTGGTTAGTGCAAGAAAAAGTGTGTGTGAGTTCCAACTTACCCGAGAGGTCTCACACCCAGTCGTTACACTGTTTCGGGCAGTGTTCTCCACCAGCATGAAATAATTTACATGATATAATCACATAATAAAAATTAATATCTAATTTTTATTTAAAAAATTACTAATTTATTATTTTAGAACAACCAAAATAAATATATAAAAAAAAAAAAAATAACAAAATGATTTAGAAAAAATAACAAAATGATTTAGAAAATTACCATAGCAATTAATATAAAGTTAAGCATTAATAGTTTAGATTACTTCATGCTGACAGACCTATTTCCCGTTTTTTTAAATAAACAATAGCTACCATATTTCCAAACATCATCATTTTCACATGGTGTTGACATCTGAAAGTAAATACAAAGCACTTATATAAATGATTAGAGATAATCATATAATCGATTAGAGATTTAAAATTAACTATTTATATTAAGAAAAAGAAATTTTTTTTATTTACACATTATCTACGCCACACTTCAGAAGTAATGTGTCTATTCTATGGTAATGGCCTCATCTGACACACAAACAACTACGAGTAAGAAAAAATATTATATATGTTTAAAGTAAGTAATTTACAATAATTAAATAATATCTGAACAATATATATACATATATATATATTTTTTTTAATAAATAAACGTATAAAACATTTGATGTACCTCCATGAATATTTCGCATGTGACGCTTCCCATTATCTGTACGTGTAAACATCTTTTCACAGAACACACATCGAAACTCCTATGTTAAATGAGAAGGGGAAAAAACAGCATTTGACATAATTATGTAAAATATACTTTTCATAATCTATTTTAAAAAGTGACTTACAGCACTCTTTTTTTTTTTTTTTTTTTATTGTTTTTCCGCAACTACGCGCTTTTTCGCTACATCCGGCTTTGTTTAACTCTTCATTGCACCCAACAGAAGTGGCTTTAACATCATCACATCCACGTTCAACCAACATAAAACTATTTGGTGGATTTATTATTTTAAATTCCCCCGCTTTATCCAGTCGGACATGCACAGTTTCATCAGTATCAACATCTATCTCAAATTTAGT
Source organism: Amaurobius ferox (assembly GCA_951213105.1). Taxonomy (NCBI): domain Eukaryota; kingdom Metazoa; phylum Arthropoda; class Arachnida; order Araneae; family Amaurobiidae; genus Amaurobius; species Amaurobius ferox. The sequence continues at coordinate 95,830,423 of OX578150.1, read as the reverse complement.
GCAAACCTATAAAAACATATATGAATATTTTTAATTAAAACTATAGGATTTACAACTTTAAATATATACATATATATATATATATTTTTTATACTTTTCACCATTTATTTTATTAATCTAATTTATATATATATACTAATATAATACAAGCAAAATAAAATATAGCGTTTACGTACATCACGTTTTCCAATGCGGGATTTGCAACCTCCAGATGTTGAAGGTGCAGCATCTACGTCTTGAATGCTACACTCATTATGTTCACTCTCAACTGCTTTAATGCTATTCAGCTTCGCCACTGAATCAGAATATTTCATCTCAACATCGCACAATGATGCATCTAACACCCTCACATCCATTCCCAAACTCTCAAACTATAATAAATAAAAAAATAAAAAATAAATAAATAAATAAAAATATATATTATATTACACACTAACAAATTAAATACATAAAAATACACACCTCATAATCTGAATCCCAAAAGCTTCCCATTTTATTTCAGTAAAATAAAATAAAATACTAATGTAAACTTCAAATGCAGTAAGCGTGAAACCAAACTACCAAACTGGTGTAAGATTAAAATTTAGTGGATGCTTTTATATCCATATCACACATGATATAAGTGACGACACTATCCACATTAAGTCGCTATCACAATTCTTCCAATTCCACCATACTATATACTTAACCACCTCCCTATCAAGATAAGACACACAACAGAAGGAGTAACTACACATACGCACATATCACAGATGATTATAATATAAAAATTACACACATATATTGCAACACAATTTTAAAATAAAATAAAATAAAAAAAAATATATACATATTTATTTCTTTTCATATAATTTACAATTTTAGACATATCTTTTTTTTTTTTTTTTTTTTAATCTGAATTAAATATGTGAAGCTATTCTGTTATCCCAACAATTTCAAAATTTAACTGGGTATTCACACACAGACACTATGTCTGTAGATATCTGATAAACACCATTTGCATTGCGGTGAAGATAGTATTACCACATGCGCTACTGTCACTGCTATCTATTTGAATGTTGTTCATGCACACACCGATGCAGACAGCAAGTCTGTAATATTGTCTGCATCGGTGTGTGCATGAACAACATTCAAATAGATAGCAGTGACAGTAGCGCATGTGGTAATACTATCTTCACCGCAATGCAAATGGTGTTTATCAGATATCTACAGACATAGTGTCTGTGTGTGAATACCCAGTTAAATTTTGAAATTGTTGGGATAACAGAATAGCTTCACATATTTAATTCAGATTAAAAAAAAAAAAAAAAAAAGATATGTCTAAAATTGTAAATTATATGAAAAGAAATAAATATGTATATATTTTTTTTTATTTTATTTTATTTTAAAATTGTGTTGCAATATATGTGTGTAATTTTTATATTATAATCATCTGTGATATGTGCGTATGTGTAGTTACTCCTTCTGTTGTGTGTCTTATCTTGATAGGGAGGTGGTTAAGTATATAGTATGGTGGAATTGGAAGAATTGTGATAGCGACTTAATGTGGATAGTGTCGTCACTTATATCATGTGTGATATGGATATAAAAGCATCCACTAAATTTTAATCTTACACCAGTTTGGTAGTTTGGTTTCACGCTTACTGCATTTGAAGTTTACATTAGTATTTTATTTTATTTTACTGAAATAAAATGGGAAGCTTTTGGGATTCAGATTATGAGGTGTGTATTTTTATGTATTTAATTTGTTAGTGTGTAATATAATATATATTTTTATTTATTTATTTTTTTTTTTATTTTTTTATTTATTATAGTTTGAGAGTTTGGGAATGGATGTGAGGGTGTTAGATGCATCATTGTGCGATGTTGAGATGAAATATTCTGATTCAGTGGCGAAGCTGAATAGCATTAAAGCAGTTGAGAGTGAACATAATGAGTGTAGCATTCAAGACGTAGATGCTGCACCTTCAACATCTGGAGGTTGCAAATCCCGCATTGGAAAACGTGATGTACGTAAACGCTATATTTTATTTTGCTTGTATTATATTAGTATATATATATAAATTAGATTAATAAAATAAATGGTGAAAAGTATAAAAAATATATATATATATATATGTATATATTTAAAGTTGTAAATCCTATAGTTTTAATTAAAAATATTCATATATGTTTTTATAGGTTTGCACTAAATTTGAGATAGATGTTGATACTGATGAAACTGTGCATGTCCGACTGGATAAAGCGGGGGAATTTAAAATAATAAATCCACCAAATAGTTTTATGTTGGTTGAACTTGGATGTGATGATGTTAAAGCCACTTCTGTTGGGTGCAATGAAGAGTTAAACAAAGCCGGATGTAGCGAAAAAGCGCGTAGTTGCGGAAAAACAATAAAAAAAAAAAAAAAAAAAGAGTGCTGTAAGTCACTTTTTAAAATAGATTATGAAAAGTATATTTTACATAATTATGTCAAATGCTGTTTTTTCCCCTTCTCATTTAACATAGGAGTTTCGATGTGTGTTCTGTGAAAAGATGTTTACACGTACAGATAATGGGAAGCGTCACATGCGAAATATTCATGGAGGTACATCAAATGTTTTATACGTTTATTTATTAAAAAAAATATATATATATGTATATATATTGTTCAGATATTATTTAATTATTGTAAATTACTTACTTTAAACATATATAATATTTTTTCTTACTCGTAGTTGTTTGTGTGTCAGATGAGGCCATTACCATAGAATAGACACATTACTTCTGAAGTGTGGCGTAGATAATGTGTAAATAAAAAAAATTTCTTTTTCTTAATATAAATAGTTAATTTTAAATCTCTAATCGATTATATGATTATCTCTAATCATTTATATAAGTGCTTTGTATTTACTTTCAGATGTCAACACCATGTGAAAATGATGATGTTTGGAAATATGGTAGCTATTGTTTATTTAAAAAAACGGGAAATAGGTCTGTCAGCATGAAGTAATCTAAACTATTAATGCTTAACTTTATATTAATTGCTATGGTAATTTTCTAAATCATTTTGTTATTTTTTCTAAATCATTTTGTTATTTTTTTTTTTTTTATATATTTATTTTGGTTGTTCTAAAATAATAAATTAGTAATTTTTTAAATAAAAATTAGATATTAATTTTTATTATGTGATTATATCATGTAAATTATTTCATGCTGGTGGAGAACACTGCCCGAAACAGTGTAACGACTGGGTGTGAGACCTCTCGGGTAAGTTGGAACTCACACACACTTTTTCTTGCACTAACCACTTTCCTTATTTTTCTAACTCTTCTTTTCTAATGTGTACCATATAAATTTAATATATATAATATGCGCTTACTATTTCAGATGGAAACTTTTCTAGCATATGATTGTTTAAAATATGTAGTAAATACCAAGTACTTTGCTGAGAACAGATTAGGAAGAAGAAAGCACTGGTTATGCGAATGGGGTTTAAGAATTTTGTATTTTTTTAAAATATTATCTCCGTGTTGCATTCTCTGGCATGAGTATATTATGTAGGATTAGGTGGTTGTTAGTTCAGAGAGCTTTATAACATTAGTAAGTAATTAATTAAAAATAAGTAAGACATATCTCCTAATTTACAAAATGTTTCTAACCCGTTCAAACTTGAAAACATTAGCTAAGTTCGGTTTCATTAAAATATTTTACCGTGTAAATATTTGCAACCTGTGAAAACACCCTTGTCATTTAAAAAATATTTGAATATTATTTATAAAATTTTAGAATCATAGTATGCAGTCAGAAAATTTGTTTCAAAAGTATGTCGGATATTTTTAAAACTCGTGACTCTTAAAATGAATGAATTGGATTCTTATAATAGAATCCATTTAACACAATTTTGAAAATAATTAAGTAAAATTTGCTATTGGTTTCATTTTAAACATATACACACATATACACATACATACACATATGCATGTATATGCACACATAGACGTACATAAAAAAAAAAAAAAAAAAAAAAAAGTGATTTGATTATTAGAAATTAGTAGATTTAACTATGTATGGATAAAACATGTGACGAGGATTATACAATCCCATTTGGTGTCGTGTGTAATCATGAAATTTATTTTAGAAACTGATAAAACATATTCTGTGGATGTGGAAATTTACAATACTTAATATGGTCGAATCATATTCCAGCTCTTGTATGTATTGTATAATTTGATAAATTTTTCATTTAAATATGGGAACTGCTTAAAACAATAACATTGCAATTAACTCGCTTTGCGAACATGAACATTGGGTCACTATCTGTTACACTGATAAGCGCGATAAGCTATAGAGCCGATTTGGAATGTAGTTTGGGTGAGTCTTTGGCCTGCATGTTGTGTGTATTGTGGGGGGGAGGGGGTATATTTATGGAAAATATGTATTCATATACATATTCTTTCTGAGAGCAGCTTTTTCAAAATAAGATCCACACATTTTAGTGGTGTCTATTGAAATGTGAGGATGCAATCATGCATTTGCAATTGTCGGATTTCCACTTGGATGAAATCAGACGTAAAATACACCTCTAATGTTTTTTTTTTTTTTTTTTTTTTTTTTTAAATTATAACTTAACATTTAGAAGGTATATGGAATATCTGCTTATATGAAAAAAAAAAAATGGATAGCATAAGACAGTAGCAAGTTATTAAAAAGAAAAAAGAAAAAATGCATAATTTGGAAAGAATAATTGTGTGGTGGCAATATGGCAACATAATGACATCATTATAGATAAGATCTAATTTTTAATAATGTAATAAGAGTGTATCACTCATTTGGAGTGTGGACAGTAAGTTGTCGCTCCGTGAGTTCCAATTTTGTTAACTATTTTCAATGTGAATATAAAAATTATATGAAATGATTCTAAATATTCAAACTTAGAAGCTTCAACTAAGTTCGGTTTCATTGAAATATTTGTCCTGTAAATATTTGCATCGGTAAAACCACCATTGGTAGTTCAAACAGTCGATTCGTATTTAGAAAATTCTAGAACCGTAGTGTACAACTGTAGAAATCTATTTTTAAAAGCTGTCGAAACAGATATTTTTTTCATAAAAATGTGATTTAAACTGAATGTATTTAAACTGAATGCTAAAATTTTTGGGGGTGAAAATTCGTTAGTTTGTTAAATTCTAAACTTCGATATTTCAATTACATCCACCATTTTAAAAATGGCCGAATCATATTCAATGCGTAATATCATTAAAACGATGTATTTCAGATTACGTGCACCAAATCAGACCCTTGAAGTATCCAACTATTAAAATATATTATTAGAAAAAATAGGTGGCAACACCTCATACTGGTGACGTCATTATAGATAAGATCTAATTTTTAATAACGTAATGAGAGTGTCTCACTCATTTGAAGTTTGACCAGCGGGTAGTGAAGACGTCGTTCTGTGAGTTCTAATTTTCATTATTATTTTATATACTTTTAGATTTATTTTTCAAAAATCACACACACACACACACTTAGAATGGTTGAATCCTATTCACTGAATACAAGTTTCGTGTCCAATGAACACAATTTTAGCTAATTATTACATTCGTGTTTTTAAAGTTTGTGTATACATTTGTTTTTAGATACACAACACTCAGAATGGTCGAATCCTATTCACTGAACACAATTTGTGTGTTCTTTGAAAATCCGTAATCAATTTGTTTTTAAACATTCGAAATCATTTCGTTATTATTATAAAAATCGTATTGATAGTTAGATTTATTTTTAAAAAATCACACACACACACTTAGAATGGTCGAATCCTGTTCACAAAACATAATTTCAGCTATGTATTACATTCATGTTTTTAAAGTTTGTGTATACATTTGTTTTTAGATACATAACACTCAGAATGGTCGAATGCTATTCACTTAACACCATTTTGAAAATGCGTAACTATACTTGGGTGTATTCAAATCATTTTTAAAAAAAATTATATTGATAGTTAGATTTATTTAAAAAAAAAAAAAAAAAAAAAAAAAAAAATCCACTGAATACAATTTTAGCTAATTATTACATTCGTGTTTTTAAAGTTTGTGTATACATTTGTTTTTAGATACACGACACTTAAAATGGTCGAATCGTATTCATGTAACACCATTTTTGTGTTCGCTGAACACAATTTGTGTGTCATCCGTAATCAATTTGTTTTTAAACATTTGAAATCATTTCGTTATTATTATAAAAATCGTATTGATTTATTTTTTAAAAAAAAAATCCACTGAATACAATTTTAGCTAATTATTACATTCGTGTTTTTAAAGTTTGTGTATACATTTGTTTTAAAAAATCATAATGTTATAATACGCAATTTTATATTCAGTCCGTAGCATTCTGTTTTAAAACGCACCCTTGCATCGCTATTCGAATGAACTTTGAAAAATAATCTAACTTCCACTGATAAGGTACACTTCGAAGTTAACTGCCTATAAAGCACGGGTGCTTTGGCACGATGGTAAGACGCGCGACTTCTAATCAGTTGGACCCAAGATCGAATCCAGCTCCTGACAAGTGAAACATTAATTTCTTTTGGAAAAAAAAAAAAAAATGCCGATAGATGGCAGCACTTCATCAAAATTCGCCAGAGGGCGCTTTAACTACATCCTGCTGATAAGATCTTTCACTCTGTCGCTGACCAGCAGAGAGGGAGGACGTGTGCTAAGGAGCTCTTGTCAAAGGTCACTTGTAAGGTTATCAATCGCGACACGTCATTTCCAGATTGTGTGATGCTCAGTCATCGATTGCGACATCCCTTGAAACCACTTCCTCAGGTCAGCGATTGTGACATTCCCTCTCAAGAGTGAAACTCACTCCGTATGAGTCATCAGGTCTCTGTGAAAGACTTTCGCAATTGCCCTCTTTCGCAATACTAGGAAAGAGGCATCCGGTGTTGTGCCGCCTCACCAAACTTCCAAAAGAGGGGAGGGGGGCATTAAGAGGATCCTCTCAAGAGAGGCATCCTCCCTCCTGGGGGTCTCAAGACCCTCCAAGGAGGGTCCACTCCAAAGAGGGAAGACACTCCAAAGAGGCATCCTCCCAAAGAGGATCCTCTCAAAGAGGGACCCTCCTCCCAAAGAGGGCCTCTCCTCCTGTGCCGCACTGTGCCGCCTCCCCTCTTTGGACTGGTACGCCCCTTTTATAACTACTCACGAACTTCCTTAGCGTTTGTAACAGGTCCCACTCTGGGAGCTATTGATTCACAGTACTTTAATAGGAATTATCTAGTTTACGTAAAACATTGCTTCTTCACTGTAAAAGAAGTAAATTCATCGCATTATATAGGGAAATTCATGTGCTGCCCACATCACATTTTTTTTACTTTAAACGAGTATTATCTCAATAAAAGAAATAAAAGATACGATAATGAAAAGAAAAAAAAAAGTCTGTTTGATAGATCAACTGATTTATCTTTAAAATATAAATTGAACAAAACCCCGACGTGACATGAATTTTCCTACATAATGCAATTACTTTACTTTTTTCAATACGAAATACTGATGTATAAGATCATCAGCACAATGTTTTTAACGTTGAAAAGTATACTAACATTGGGTATTTTTCTGGATGACAACATGTAAAATCATTTTGAAGTTCCATTTAACTTTGATTTTGGCGTAAATATATACAGGGTGTCCCAAAAACATTGACCTCGGCGTTTATTCCTTAAATATTGATCTTAGACATATATAATAAATTACAGTGTTACGTAACAAAAAGGTACAGAATTTTATGAAATCGATTAAAATGTTCAAGGGGATTAAATTAGAAGAAATACAAAATTTAAATGTTTATACGGCCCCCGTACAAAAACATTTCCAATGAGTAAAATGTGCCCCATACACTAATAAGGTGATGTACAAAATTTCAGCATTTTATCATAAAAAGTCTCAGACTTTAAACAAAGTTGGTGAGGGATTAATCACAAATTATAATGTAAATATTTACAGCAAGAGTGCAAGTGAGGCAACGCAGAAATGCATCATAGGCAAATAATATCTGCCTCTTATCTTTAATGGATCTTTGGCATGGATGGAAAACATTTTGAACAAGCTTTGTAATCTTTGAGTAAAGTTATTATATCTGCACAGTGTAGATACTTTTGTACAATAAATAACAAAATTATTATTTATGTATGTAATCATTGTTTTCTTTCGTAATATGTGTATGACCCCTAAAACGCGATCTGCCGACATGGTTTTTCCCCTCTGAGAACCGATGTCAAAGCATCGAAAAGTGGTTTAAGTCAGCATTTTTGTCTTTTCATATTTCTAGGAATTTTTATGATAAAATGCTGAAATTTTTTACATCACTTTATTAGTGTATGGGGCACATTTTTCTTATTGGAAATGTTTTTGTACAGGAGCCGTATAAAAATTTAAATTTTGTATTTCTTCAAATTTAATACCCGGAAAATGTTTATCGATTTCATAAAATTCTGTACTTTTTTTACGCAACTTTGTAATTTATTATATATGTCTAAGATCAATATTTAAGGAATAAAAGCCGAGGTCAATGTTTTTGGGACACCCTCTATATAGCTTGACAATATGGAAGTATTGCTAACAGCTGCTAAGCAATATACTCCATAATAGTGTATTTAAACACTCTAATTCTACATCAATTTACTACTTCATCAATTTGGTATCATTTTCGTAACTTTAGTGTCGTTTTCGTAAATTTAGCGCCATTTTTGCAACGTTTTCGTCAATTTGGCACTACATTAAAAATGTCGCCAATTTATTGATATTTTGCCGAATTAATATCTAAGTGTTACATATTTGATGATACTTATAACTGTTCATTTCTATATCATTTTTATAAAAAATATCTATAGACACATTTGTTTGAAAAACGTATAATATCTCGTTCAAGCTAGCGTTCTAAATTTTGTATCATTTGTTTTAGAATACAAAAATAACAGAAAATTTAATATTATTAAATGTCCTGATTTTTTCAAAAATTCATTTAAAATTTGGTGTAAATGGGGGGGGGGGGGGGGGACTTCCGAATTTTCGATTGCCTTAAAACTCAATAGACTTCCACTATTCACGATTGTAATAATTACGTTCGAAAAGCTCCAGTCATTCGTGAGATATCGCAAACAGACACGCGGACACACACACACACACACACACACACAGACATCACCTCAAAAACCGATTCGAGTTAAAACTGAGACTTCTCTATATACGAGCTGACTTATCGAGCATATTGAAGCCCACCATATAGCTGGAAGCGCAGTCCATTAGCATTAGCCCTATTCTTATTTTCACTTTAGGAAGTATAATTGAAATAATTATGGGTGATTGTTCTGCACCGAACTACTCTAATCATTCTAGAAAGGGTTTTAGGCTATTTCGCTTTCCTAGAAACGAAGAAAGAAGAAAACAATGGCTAATAAATAATTGGATACCCTGTACTGGAACATACTTGTGCAAGCTAAGTTCTACAATATTCTAATTGATACTTCTTTTTTTATATAAAGTATGTATTTTAAAGACTTATTTTATAACTTCTGTAACTGTACTATGGAACCCTATGGGCTTCAATATGCTTGATAAGTCAGCCTGTAGTAGAGGGGCTCTAGTTAAAACGCTTGAAACGTGTTCTTGAAACGTGGAGTTTTCACAATACTTTTCCTATACATTATACAATGCATGTAGGAAAAATAATAAAATCTGTTTGATTTCTTGGCTTAAAGCTTACAAAGGATATCCGAGGTGGCTTTTCAAGCAGTAAAAATTTTTATTCCTTTTTGTTATCACCTATCATTTTGAACCATTTTTCCCACCTAAGCCAGTATTAAAACTAAGTACATGAACAAATAAATAGAGAACATGAGATGCGTTTGCAGATTGCAACAATTACGCAAATTTTTAACATCTTTGCAGCCAAAAAGGTGAAAATACGGCAAAAAATTAAACGATTTGGAGTAAAAATGGGGCGAAACCCAGACCACCGGACTGAGCCAAAGGTTTACAGCAGCAGTTTGGGTGGCCGGGGACTAAAAATGGGTGAATTAGAAATGCATTCAATTATTATAATTTCTTATCATTTTATTTTGTTGGATTCTTGTGAGAGGTTGCCAGGTATATTTTCGGTAAAATTATTTTACTCCCATCCTATCAACTCCACGTGGAGTACTTACCTGAGAGCAAACAGGTCAGGGTTCTGCGGAGCTCAGACTGGGCGCTATGGGGAAACAGGTTGCAGCTCGACGAGTAGGCAGTCGATTGCATTGGAAAGGAAATTATATTTTATTATTATTATTATTATTTTGTAGTCAGTATAGCGAAATTGAAGGAAATAAGCGGGTATTTTCGGTTCCATTATCGTTATCTATCAATGTTTAATATGTATATCAATGTTACCAGTTGACTGCGGTCATTGCAGCAAGTAGTGTTATTGTTTATATACGTATAATATTTATTGAGAAATAAATTAAAGCTCAAGTATATAAAATATAAATGTAGAAAGTAACTTTGCTGCGTACAATCAATTAATTACGAGCATGACCACAACGTTAAAAAATCTGATGTGGGCAACACATAACTTTCCTTATATAATGCAACGAATTTACTACTTTTACAGTAAAAAAACAAATAGATTATTTTTATGGTAGTTATTTATATTCTTTCCAAGATATTGAATTTTCGTCAATGAGCCGTCATTTTCCATGTCGTCATCCTCAATGAGTCGTCATTTTCCATGTCTTCATCATCAATGAGTCGTTATTGATTTAGCGTCATTTTTATCCATTTGGCGAGTTTTTCGTTAATTTAGCAACATTTAAAAAAGTCGCCAAGTTGGCGATATTCCACCAAATTCGTCGCCAAAATCTCGCCAAGCGTTATGGGCGAAGATATAAGTTATTATTACAGCAGATAAATTACTATTGGCGTTCAAATACAAAAGTATTACTCAAAGTATCTTTTTTCACGAATGGAACAAGCTAGATCCACGGGAATGATGTCATCCAATTTATCGTATGGTATTACATATGAAAAGTGAACATGTTTCTCAATAGGAAATATTTTTTTATTATTTTTTATGAGTTTTTGATAATTTTTTTGAAAAATGTGCAATATCTCGAGAACGGTTCATGTTAGCGTTCTAAAATTTATGCCAATCGTTTTCTAATGAAAAATTACATAAGAAATGTCTATTTGCGTAACTTTATTAGCGGTTTTGATTTTTTGACGATTTTTTCAAAATTTCACTCGAAAATTTAGGGGGGGGGGGGGGGTCTGAACATTCGATTGCGTATAAAAACAATAGGCTTCCAGTGTTTACGGATTGTGATTTTTGTACCAAATTTCGTTCGAATCGGTCCATTCGTTCGTCAGTTATCGTCTCCCCAGACTCATTGACACACACACACACACACACACACACACATACTTTCACACACACACACACATACTTTCACACACACACACACACACACACATACTTTCAGACACACACACACACACAGACATCACTTCAAAAATGTTTGATTCGTGATCAGGTATACTTGAAACGTGCTCTCCCGTCGAAAACTCGAATTCGAATTTTCGACCCCGTCACAATACTTTCTTTATACATTATGTATATAAGGAAAGTAATGAGGCAGAAATAAGGTATTATTTGCGCATCTTCGAACGTTGTGATGCAGTTAAATTATATAAAATGCAGTTTGTTTTAAAAGAATTAATATGAAATTTTCAATTCCGTGGAATTTCGTTATTGAAAAACTCTAAACCAAAAATCCCGGGATTGCGTAAACACTTCCTGTCCTTCAATTCACCGAGAAAACAATTGCAAGATTGTTTATCAAATACGACCTGACATGTCGAAAAAAAAGTCGAAGAGAAAAATCTTATCCCACCCATAGTCTCAGACACGTCTGCTTCTTCACCTTTTCAGTTTGTAAATAAAGCCACATTTTGCGTTCATTATACCTCTGGACTGCAAAATAATCAACAACAAATGCATTATTTACGTAATTTTACGAAGCTGAAGTTCACGAACTCTGTATTGTTGGCAATAATCCGATTCGCCAGAAATGTTTATAGGTTTGTATGGTTATAACACGGCGAAGGTAAGTATATTATTTTATGGGTTCGAGAATTTTTAATAAAGTTTGAAAACACAAAGAATTTTATGACTGTTAGGGTCCATGATGCATTTGTTTACAGATAACAAAGTTGGAAAACAGGATGCAGCGAAAATTTATAATGTTTTGCCGAAATCAGGTATGATTATATATGAGTTGTGTATATTGGTAGATTGTTGTGCTCGTGTGGAGATAATTCAAAGGTTATTGATCCAATTCTTGCATTTGTCACGGAAATGGTTTTTCCAATTGGCCATCAAATTATGGTTTATACATCGTGCAAAGTAAAATCCTTAGCTGCCCAATAGGCATTATTCACGCCATATGACAGGGCTGCACATAATTATGTAAAGGATTATCTCACATCCGCCCACCCGCAGCCAAGGCCGTAGCCAGTAAGGGGACAGAGGGGGCTAAGCCCCCCCCCCCAAGAGGTATACTCAGTCCCCCTCTCTGATAAAAATATTACATTTTTAGTAGTGATATGAAATTTTATGCAACATGCATCCAAATTTTGCATAAAGATTGTTTTACGACATATTTTTTTTTATAAATTACTTATTTTTTTATGATTTTTTAATTTAGCTAAATTTGTGGTTATACAGATGATCAATTTATTTACATATTTAATTTAAAAATGTTTAAAGTTTTTAAAAATGTTTTGCATTATTACGGCGTTTACTGTTGTACATCATGGAGTCAAAATCAACTGATAAGTAATTAAGAATTAATATTAAGTGTTAACTTGTATTTACTATCCGAAATTTTCTTCGATTAACAGCTTTGCTTCTAATTAATGCTTATATTAAAATCAATTGTATTGTAATTTATTATATATTAATATTGATGCATAGCAGCTATATGGATTTTTCTAATCAACTCTTAGCCTACAAATATAAATATGCAATTAATTATTTGTTAATAATTTGTATGGATTGAAAATATAATAATAACTATTATGGTTTATGAATGCTAATGAATAACAGTGTTTTTAGTGAGCTCCTCCTTCAAGACTGTTGAGCCCTTTCTTCAAGACTGTTGAGCCCTTTCTTCAAAACTGTTGAGCCCTCCTTGCATTTCAACCCAGCCCCTCTTGAATGTTTTTTCTGGCTACGGCCCTGCCCGCAGCATTTGCTTTCCCTGGTACCATGTACGTATCTCAATGAATGCTATTAAATATTGTACGATCGTCTAACAAAACGCGATTTTATTACAACCTCCTTGGACCACTAACATATTCAAATCTATACGACCTCCTACCACCAACAAAACGCGTATACCTGTCGCTCAAATTTTGAAACTCACCATATTTGGAAACAAGAATATTACATTCACAATTTCCACAAAACGGCAGGGATTATCAATAAAATTAAACTGAGTTTGCATTTATTTTTTATTTAATTATTGCTCAGGCCATCCAGCTGACCCGAAAGTTGTAGTGCATTTATAACAGACGGCAGAGAAAAACATAGAAAAAAGAACAACACAAATAAAACAATAAAACAGAAACAATAATGAAGCATGACAATAACAACAAAAATAATAACACAGAAAACTAAATAGTATTTAATTAGTTTTCATTGATATTCAACTTGGCGACATTTCCTAAATGTCGTCGAATTGGCAACATTGCTCCAAATTTATCGCCAAATTTGTCGCCAAGTGTAAAGTTAGTGATCTTTTCTTAAATAGTAGAATTTTTCAGCGGAATCTTCTACATCCATAAAATTTATATGTATGCATAGTGAAGTTGGCGATCAAGGCTTTTCAGATAACATCGATGACAGCAGGGCCACCCATACAAATTGTAGGGGGGGGGGGGCCTGATGACAGCGCCTAGGGCCCTCGCTAAGACTTATCATTGGGGGGGGGGAGCCGATAAAGTTACCAAGTCAAGTAAGGATTTTTACCAACTTAAGTAAAGTCTAGGGAGTTTCTTTTTTGCACCGATAACACATTTTATATCGATATTTCATTCATCGATATATCGATATGATTAATGTATCCATAATGTCTCAATACTCAAATATCTAATTTTTTTTTTGCATAATACTATATCATAAAATTGCCAAGAGAGAAAAAATGTTTATCCTTCCCCAAATTTGACCCTCAGATTTGACAGATAATCATAAAAATTATTTGATCAAATTAGGGCCTCAATCAATTTTGGCATTCTTTCCAAGTGATGGTAAAGACAAATTCAATCCCCATTGATATAAAAATTAAAGATTGTGCATACTGCTTTATGTTCTTTCTGTTTCCTCATGGAGTAGGTCAAGAGAAGAATGAAGATGCATGGTCGAAGATTGGGGTAAGAAATTGGGGGAAAATGAGAAGCAAAAGTTGGGAAAGTTACAAACTTATTTTTCATCTATTGTACACAGATCAGCACTCCGCAACTATTTTGACTTTTTAATAAAGGAGCGGCACATTGATGTGCTTCTTGATCAAACTAAGAGATTAGCTCTGATAGAAAATGAAAGAGTACAGTTTCAGAACAGAGAAGTAGTAAGAATCGTGCTCGACACATGCAGGACCCTAGGAAGTCAAGGGATAACATTTCAAGGATCAAGGTCAAATGATGGTAATTTTGTACAAATAATATTGCTGATCTCAAGATATAACCACATCTTGAAAACGTGGTTTAATGAAAGAGAATTATGGCCGTACCACTTGAGTTACATGAGTCCTGAGTTACAAAATGAGCTTATATCTCTTGTTGCTGAAGAAATAGAAAGACAGCTTGATGCTTAACAGCTTGATGCTTTTGAAGTACGAAGCAGACTTGGGAAACAAAATCAACTTGGAAGATACTGTGGAAATGTGGTCTTGCTTGAAGCAAAGACGAATATGCTTCTATGTAAAATAAGTTAAACACAGTAAAACCTTTTTTTATCCATATTCCATTTATATGGATCTCTGGAGTGTATATCATGATATAATATCATCCATCGTTTTATCTAAAATGTACCAAATCTGTCAACTTGGGTCTTGATTTTGCCAACTGTACAGCAATTTCTCGACATTCGGGGGGGGGGGGACTCCCCCCCTGTCCCCCTCCCTTAGGGAGGGCCCTCACAGCGCCCCCTGTTATGAATTGTTACACTTCTAACTCTCGATACTGAAAAATGCCGTTAATAAAGTTTACAGATACCTTACATCTTCGAGTTAGTTGGACGATCTGAGCAGATAAAAAAAAACAATAATAAAGTTTAAGGGCATAAATTAATTTGTGTGCAATGACATTATGTATTCCAATAGAAAGATACAAAGTCGCTGTCGAACCGGAATCAATTTCTGGCCACGTCATTACTTTTGTACATAAACTTCCAAATCGTGATAGAAGCAGCGTCATGTGAAACTCATTTGCTTAAACAACAGCAACGACTGTGAACGAATGTAAATTATGACCGTGACGTCTGGCCACGTATGTATGTGATGTGTCAGTAGCTAGAAATGGATTCTGATTCAACAGTTTTTCGTGTCTTCCGTACACTATTTAGGTGAACGCCATATGTCATCTCTCACTAATTATGACGCTTTACAGCTTTGACATACATTACTTTGACAGGCTGCTATCTTTTAGATCGAGGTTTGAAAGTGGGAACTTCCTCATTTCTCTACTGGGGGCACTGTAATCAATTATTTGTATAGGCCTAGGCTATGACAGGGCCGCTCATAAGGGGGAGGGCATTAATTAAGTTGGGGACCCGGCCACTCGATTTTAATATTTTTAGGAAGCGGAATTCATGAAAGATTCACCTGGAGAGAATTAAGCATAAAGATAGGCCAATTGTGATAAATGTTTTAGAGGGGCCCAAATACGTATGGGTGGCCCCTGGTCAGTATATTATATCCACAAGTTGAGGAGTAACGGATAATTGCACATTGGGGGCTCTACCGCAAGATTTATTTTTGAACCCCCTGTCCACCATTTAGTTTATACAATAATTTTGGGTCTTTTAGAAATGTGGCCCGACTCGTCCTGTGGCCTAGGTTGGAATATTTAGGGCCAAAACGGACTGAAAAGTCGGGTTATTCACGCTTAAAAAGATTAATTCACGCTTGTTTTACATAATCCTGAGTATAATGATGATTCCAATTTGTGATTTTATACATACTCATATAATCCGTCTATAGGGGGAGTTCCCAAAGTTAGGCTCGATCTCGTTGCAGGTAACAACATTGATGGATATGTGTCACGCGGAATATTTTGCTGTCATCGCAGATGTCCATGTAAAAGTGCGTATACTAAGAGCGAAACTAGTTCGTGAATGCTGTTATCTGCAATGGGATCAATTCTGATTTAGATATATCTATGAAATGACAACACTTCAAGTCTTCCCAGGCCGAGGTTCGAATAATATTGGGTCGGTCGACTCACTGACTCAGCGCCGCTGACGAGGAGTGGGGGACATTGTGCCTTAGAGATATAGTTCGTATATTTTATAAAAAAGGCCGGTAACATGTAAAATAGGGGGTAATAGAGGAGTTTACGCATTTGCTGCACAGGGGCCTGAAAATTCTGCCAGCGTCACTCACGGCTCGGGCCTTAGATTGTCTTGAGCGGTTCGGAGCAGCTTCAAGCTCTATTAATTCCGAGCTAAGCCAGGTAAAAATTCGAAGTGGTCGGGATAGTCCAGTGGTTAAGGCAGGAGGATCGCACGCGGTAATATCGTGTTCGATCCTTAACTTTGCCCTAAACTATCGTCGTGTGTACGTGGAGTAGGGCACGATAAATATGTAGGTCCGAAAGGTGATGGGTTAGGAGAAGGGTGGTACAGTTCCTGAGGATTGTCAACCCCCATTGGGTTCAGGCCTAAATTGGGTGGCATTTTCCCGGCCGTCCAAAAAGGCCCGAGATAGATACCTTACACACTCAGGTAGCTCAAGCGGTCTGGGTAGTAAAGAAAAACGGTAAAAATCCTATGCACATCTTTAATATACATTACTATTGCTTCTACGAATTATTCATTACATAACTGTGACCGCAAGAGCATTTGCGGTTTTCTCTGTTTTGAAAACAATCGCAGGGTCGCTTATCAGGTCTGTCAAAACAAACCAAATGAAAACCTGAGGCAAAAGCAAACATAAAAAAGCATGGAAAAGTGAAAGAAAAAAAAAATCGTGTCCACCCATAGCTTCAGACGCGTCTGCTTCCTCTCTTTCAGTTTGTAAACAAAGCCACGTTTTGCGTTCACCGTGCCGTCCTGTTGGACCGCAAGAGAGACAAAAACAAACGTATTGTTTACGTAATCTTACGTTCAAAAATGAAGTCCTTGAACCTCTTTTTCATTGCCAAGGCCAACGCAGGAAAATGATTTGAATTGTGGGAAATGTTTACTGGTTTGTTTTTACTCGTTTGTTTGAGATGATGCTTGAAATGTATATTTAATGCTATAGCTGAATTTATTGGCTCCATTTCGCCAGCCCCCCCACCTCGGAATTTCAAAATTTCAATGATGCCATTCGTTTGTACTACGTTTGTACCGGATTGTACCGTCAAAATTTTCGTTTGTACCACTTCCGGAACGGGGTTATTCCCATTTCAAAGTGGGGGGGCTGGCGAAACGGCAGCCCCCCCACCTCGGAATTTCAAAATTTCAATGATGCCATTCGTTTGTACTACGTTTGTACCGGATTGTACCGTCAAAATTTTCGTTTGTACCACTTCCGGAACGGGGTTATTCTCATTTCAAAGTGGGGGGGCTGGCGAAACGGCAGCCCCCCCACCTCGGAATTTCAAAATTTCGTCGATGCCATTCGTTTGTACTACGTTTGTACCGGTTTGTACCGTAAAAATTTTCGTTTGTACCACTTCCGGTACGGCGTAATTTTAATTTTAAAATGGGTGACCTTGAGCTCCGACAAACCCAACCTCGAAATTTCAAAATTTCGTCGATGCCATTCGTTTGTATTACGTTTGTACCGGTTTGTACCGTAAAAATTTTCGTTTGTACCACTTCCGGTACGGCGTAATTTTAATTTAAAAGTGGGTGACCTTGAGCTCCGGCAACCCCCCCACGTCGGAATTTCAAAATTTCGTCGATGCCATTCGTTTGTACTACGTTTGTACTGGTTTGTACCGTAAAAATTTTCGTTTGTACCACTTCCGGTACGGCATAATTTTCATTTAAATGTGGGTGACCTTGAGCTCCGGCAACCCCCCACTTCGAAATTTCAAAATTTCGTCGATGCCATTCGTTTGTATTACGTTTGTACCGGTTTGTACCGTAAAAATTTTCGTTTGTACCACTTCCGGTACGGCGTAATTTTTATTTAAAAGTGAGTGACCTTCAGCTCCAGCAACCCCCCACCTCGAAATTTCAAAATTTCGTCGATGCCGTTCGTTTGTACTACGTTTGTACCGGTTTGTACCGAAAAAATTTTCGTTTGTACCACTTCCGGTACGGCGTAATTTTTATTTAAAAATCGGTCACCTTGAGCTTCGGCAACCCCCCCACCTCGAAATTTCAAAATTTCGTCGATGCCATTCGTTTGTACTACATTTGTACTGGTTTGTACCGTAAAAATTTTCGTTTGTACCACTTCCGGTATGGCGTAATTTCTATTTAAAAGTTGGTGACCTTGAGCTCCGGTAACCCCCCACCTCGAAATTTCAAAATTTCGTCGATGCCATTCGTTTGTATAACGTTTGTACTGGTTTGTACCGTAAAAATTTTCGCTTGTACCACTTCCGGTACGGCGTAATTTTTATTTAAAAGTCGGTCACCTTGAGTTTCGGCAAGCCCCCACCTCGAAATTTCAGAATTTAGTTGATGATTCCATTCATTTGTGGGACGTTTGTACCGGATTGTACCAAAAAATGTTCGTTTGTACCACTTCCGGTACGGCGTTATTCTCATTTCAAAGTGAGGGGGGAGAAACATCAGCCCCCACCTAAGAATTTGAAAATTTCGTCAATGCCATTCGTTTGTACTACGTTTGTACCGGATTGTACTACCGTAAATATATTCGTTTGTACCACTTCCGGTACGGTGTTGTTCTCATTTCAAAGTGGGCTTGCTTTAGAAACGGCAGTCCCGTTCACCTAGGAATTTCAAAATTTCGTCGATGCCATTGGTTTGTACTACGTTTGTACCAAATGGTACCGTAAAAATTTTCATTTGTACCACTTCCGGTACAGCGTAATTTTTATATAAATGTGGGTGTCCTTGAGCATCGG
This sequence comes from Amaurobius ferox, assembly GCA_951213105.1. Lineage (NCBI taxonomy): Eukaryota > Metazoa > Arthropoda > Arachnida > Araneae > Amaurobiidae > Amaurobius > Amaurobius ferox. The sequence goes on along the minus strand of OX578150.1, from coordinate 95,811,103 downwards.
CAACCCCCCACCTCGTAATTTTAAAATTTCGTCGATGCCATTGGTTTGTACTACGTTTGTACCGGATTGTACCGCAAAAATTTTCGTGTGTACTACTTCCGGTACGGCGTAATATTCATTTCAAAGTGGAGGCTGGAAAAATGGCAGCTTTGACCTCGGAATTTTCATATTTCAGTGACGTCGTTCGCATGTACTTCATTTGCATGGAATGTACCGCTAAAATTTTCATTTATACCGTTTCCTATATATAGTTGTTCCCATTTCAAAGTGGGAGACTCCATTTCGCCCCTTCTCAGTTCCGAATTTCCAATATGCATCAAATAATTAAAGAACATGCTTTTATGACAATAAAATTTATATATGTATTAAAACATACAAATACAAATAAATATATTTTTACAAATCAGCACATTTATTCAGTACATTATTCAAATATTTTGCTTAAGCCGACGCAGTGGTCGAGTGGTCAAGGCGAGTGTTTCCACAGCAATCGCTCGACCGCCGCGTTGTGGGTTCGAGTCCCACGTAAAACATGGATGTTTGTGTTGCGGGCGTAGTGTGTTCCGCCCCCCCTCTGGTGCGCCTGGGGCAACGTCTTAGGACGGCTAAATGGTTCACGTTCTGGCCGCTGACGAAAGGCGAATGACGAAAGTCAAGTGCCTGGCCATTAATATATATATATATATATATATATATTTTGCTTAACATATATTTATACAAATATTCAACTCAATTTACATTTATATAAATATTTAGTTTAATTTACATTTTCACAAATATTTAACTCAATTGACATTTATATAAATATTTAGCTCAATTTGCACTTATACAAAGTAGCACTTATACATACTAATACGAATATGTAGCACATGTACATTGAAAAATTTGAAGATATATTTCGGTACTTGTGAGTATTTAAAATAGGTTTCAGGAAATAAAGTATTTAAAATATTGATTAATTAAAAAATGTTATGTACCCAACACAATTGAGTATAATATAGTTTTAAAAGTAAAGTAGGAATTAGCTATCATGGATGTGAGAATTTGGTTGCAAATCATTTTAAGTGCATTCATTTAATTTTATTTATATAAAAATTAGCGAAATTATTTTGCAGAAGTACTGCTTTTACTGTCCTGCATATTAGTTTCCCTATAGAGTATAGGGAACTTATTTAACTGGGGCAAGTTTTCAACGGAAGAACACGTTTCAAGCATCCTAGAACAAGAACCGAACGTTTATGAAGTCATTTCTGTATGTGTTAGCACGTGTGAATACACGCTAATATACTGTTACGACGTATTCTCTGGAATCGTGGGTGTGCGTCCAGGATACAAGAAAGAATCCAAATTTCTGGATAACTAACACGTTTATAAGCACAACATAAACAGGAATAAGATACAGCAAATGGTTCGATAACTATCTCACAAGATTACTAAACAACTACTAGGTACAGTAAAATAGCAATTAAATACTCAGTTAATTTCACAAAACAGCGGATGCTATCCTGAAAACAATGACTTATCTCATAATTTCAATGTAGCTCGTATCACGTCAACTGCTCTCCAATTGAGCGATGACTCTTTTTATATATTCTCAGTAGAAACTGCCAGAAGGGGCTCATATCTCGTAGAATACTCGTCATTTTAAGAAGGTTCTCGAACATTCGAAATGTCGCCAATAAAACACCAAATCTGGCAACCATAGCTCGACAGTCCTGAAATGGCATCCCTAAACCCACATCATAGGGATGGTTGCCTGTACGGTGTTTCACTTCTGGTTCTCAAAAGTGCTTCCACTGAAGGCTTCATGATCGGGACAGTACATAGTGTATGTGTGTGCCTGTGAGTCGGCGGAGGTGTTATCTCACACGCAAATGAAGAGTTTTGAATATAATTTGGTACGATTATTGACCTCAGTGTATACTGGATTCCAATTGATTTTAAATGTAATCGAAAGTTTGGAAGACCCCCCCCCCCCCCGCCTCCCCCATATTTTGAACGAAAGCTTGAAAAAATCATTAACCAGAACTTTCAATAATGATAAAAAAAAAAAATCATTTCAGACGTAATTGATAGACAAATGATAGAAACTTTAGAATGTTAGAATGAACCATTCTCGAGATACTACACAAGTTTCGAATAAATTTTTGAAAAAATTATTAAAGCAAATTAAGAATCTGAATGCTGTTAAATGTTTAATTATTTCATACATAATATCCACTTAGAAAACGATTGACATACCACATACGACATTTCGAGATATTGCACATTTTTCATGTAAATTTATTCAAAACATAATGTTAAATTAAACAAGAAAGATCAATCATGCATAAGCATTGATTATGAAACACTTTCCAACTGAAATGTAATTTCATTTAAAAATTTCTGAAATGTGATACATTTAGTGGTGATATCTTTTACATTATCACAGTACTACAGTAATTTATTATACTTTTATGTATTTCATTTTTAATGTATTTCATTTTTTCAACCCGGGTTCAATGCAAAACTAATTGGGTGATATTATTCATTTATATTCCCATAGGTCCCACAGACCGTCTGAACAACATACTAAAATTTCATTTTGATAAAGTCATTTTTACTGCAGTTATCGTGCGAACGAACAGACAGAAGGAACAAAGTCATAAACACTTTTCAACTATGCTATAAAGTGTTAATAAGGAAGAATTTCAAAATGTACATTATATAACAAAATTATACAACAAAAATAATAATGGGAATAAATAATATACTATAATTTATGACATAAAAGTCCTATAAAGTTCTTCTGAACAATATTGCCATATACTCTAAATACATAATAATACAAGAAAGATCAATCATGCATAAGCATTGATTATGAAACACTTTCCAACTGAAATGCAATTTCATTTAAAAATCTCTAAAATGTGATACATTCAGTGGTGATATCCTTTACATTATACAGTACATTACACAGTACTACAGTAATTTATTACACTTAAATATTTAAAACTGTATCGAAATATAAATCATCTGATTCTTTATGCAAAATCAATGAATATTTCATTCATATAACTTGTATTCCAGACTCCAGAGCTAAATAATTTTGTGTGAAAAAAATTCAGCAATTCTTATGTAATTCATCTTACAATCGCTTGAGATATTTGCATTCTGCATATGTTAAAATTAGGCTTCGTTGAAGAAATAATAAAATTTTAGGGATCATTTAAAATCACAACTATTGTAATTGCATAGGCACGGAATTTAGGTACACAGATAATACACAGATAATATATGTGTGTATGTGTATGTACTCAAAGTATTGGAATCGTGCCGAAGATCGGAACTCGAATTTTCAAAGGATCTACACGTTTTGGGACTTCTAGAACACGAAAAAACTATTTTTAGGAAGACGTCTGTGTGTGTAAGGTTGTATCTGTGTATGTTTCTGTGTATCTGTGTGAATATTACATCCACTCTAATTGAAAAACTAATAGACCGATTTTCATACAATTTGGTAGGTATGTTTTTTGTGGGAAATCCTGATGTTCATTAGATTATAGTACGATTCGTAATAAAAGAATCTGCCTTCTTTGCGAAATGGCCGCAGAAATTGCCTTTATCCACTCTAGCTAAAAACTAATGGAAAAAATTTAACAAAATTTGGTGCATAATATTTCAATAACCTACAAGTGATTTATATACCAAATTTAACAAAATTTTGTATATAAATCATTTGTAGGTTATTCTACTACGATTCGGGAAAAAGGAACTGGCTAATTTTGCGAAATGGCCCGCAAAAATCGTTATATATAAAAATATAAGACTACGTGTGTTCAATTATATCAATTAAATTCCTATTTTATACGTGATTTTTGACAACAAAAAGAATAAGACTAACCCCATTACTCTAGGACTAGCCGTTCCTGAGATATTCTAGTTTTTTCGCGTTTTCGCTACGCCACCTTTGACAATAAGTCCAGCTATCAAATGATAACCAAATTTAAGTTTAACGTGTAAATTCAATGTCATTTAAAATACTTATGGTTGTTATTTTATGCAGATAAACTCAAATTATTATTGAATAAATAAAGAGAACGAATATGAGTCTGCAGGGAAAGACATGGGCTGTCCACATCAGAATTTTTAACAATATTACAACAATGATTTATAGAAGTGAACGGGGATTATTTTCAGGCCATTTCGAAAAAAATGTATGATCTATATTTAAAGATCCATTAAATTTTTGTCGAATAAAATGTTCAACAAATTTAAGCTGTGTACCAAATTTTAACTCTCTAGGACGTATGAAAGTGCATTAAAAATGCCATCCAATAAGTATATCATGAAGAGTTATATAAAATTTAAAAAAAATGAAAAATTGTTATCTACAAAATTTATTTTAAAATGTGAAGCCTCTCCCATATGCACTACGTTTAAACAAATGGAAAGATATTTATTATATAATATATCTCTCTTTTCTTTCTGGAAGATATCCCAAAGTCAGAATTTAATTGAATTTGTTTTTTTCCCTATATTAAATAATTTTTAATTAAAAAACTACTTAACATATTTTACTGAATTTTTTTTATATATTCTATGGGATAATGTGAATATTTCCTAAAAATTTCGACGCAATTCGTGAATTTTAAATTTACTTAAAAAATGTTTGAAAAATTAGGTCCCATGGGTTCAATGTATTTCATTTTTTCAACCCGGGTTCAATAAAAAACTAATTGGGTGATATTATTTATTTATATTCCCATAGGGCCTACAGACCGTCTGAACAACATACTAAAATTTCATTTTGATAAAGTCATTTTTACGGCAGTTATCGTGCTAACGGACAGACAGACAGACAGACAGACAGACAGAATGAACAAAGTCATAAACACTTTTCAACTTTGTTGTAAAGTGTTAAAAAAAGGGAAGAAAGTATCGCCACATATAACACTTAGTAACAGTGTAGTAACACCTTCCACATACAATATTATGCAACATTATTCATATAAATCTAGATCATTCCATTCACTGGAAAAAATACATTTTGACAGTGATAGTAATTTGACGCCTATGAATTCGCCAATAGTAATTTATTTCATGTAATTGATATTAAACAAATGTTGATGTCATTTCATGATATTGTAATTAAGTAAACGTGAATATGAGAAGGTCATTCGTTTGGACTAGTAATTTGCCCAAAGCACCTAATTTCAATTGACGTCGTATTATTTTAATGCCAAAAACATTGTTCTGTGGACCTTGTACACCATTGTTTCGCCGTGAAAGAAGTAGAATCATTGCATTATGTAGGAAAAGTCATGTTCTGCCCACATCAGATTTTTTAATCCATTCTGAGCCAGCTGATAATTAATTTGCACAAGCAGCTTGCTAGACAATTCTATGAAACCAAACATTGCAAATTTTCTTATTATTAGGCCAATTAGCAATTGCACACCAGGGTATCACCGAAAAAAGTTTAAATATGAATTGCAATTACTGCTTACAGAAAATCCGCCAAGAAAGAAGGAAGGCCGCCACTCTGACGTCGCAACCTTTCAGTGGACTAATCCCATATCTTCGAATGAGTATCAATTTAGTACTTGTGAAATTTCAGAAAATGTAACATTGAGTAATTAGATTGCATGCTATTGAAGAATTATCTCATTGTATACAAAAAATATAAAATAATAATATTATAACTTCTATCAGCATAAAGTTGTACAATGTAGCATTAGTAATATACTAACGTAATATTTTGAACTTTTTTTTAAAAATTAAAGTACCTGTACAAGCAAGTATTTCTTTAATTCTCTATACTTTCACTCAAAATGTCTTCGAAACTAAAGATCGATATAAATAGTAGGCGACAAAAGTATGTATTAGAAAATTTAGTTTCTAATAGATTCCTTTTGAAATTTGCCGCAAAAGGCAACACTCCTCTAGCAGGATGACCATACTTATCTCATACCTAATAGAAATATATTTCCTTGAATTCCTTTAAATTAAAAACACTTGTCAGAAACGTAAGGATTTCCCTCAAAATCTAAACTGCTGATTAATTTTAAATGCAGAAATAATGAAAAAATAGACCAAATTACTAATTAATACTCATAACAAACTAAGATGAATAATTAAAAGCAATTAAAAGAGTTCAAAACATAAAACAATAAGAAGTTATCTTGTTGAACACCAATGTTTGTCACAGAAATGTCAGTTTTATACTGGAACGTGGTGGTGTCCATGTACACAACTAGTTTCAAAAATTATAATATTCCATTAGTAAATAGTCCCC